>CM076064.1:24022500-24067500 GCA_038088235.1 Zacco platypus
AAACTATGTAAAATGCACTTTATGTAATAGAGTCAATGGCATGGTGCTCATTTTTGTCCAGATCTATGAATTTATTTTAAAAAATGCAATTCGCACATAATGTTTTATGTTTTTGAACTCAATTCTTTTTGATATTTTTATTTTTTGGGTGGGATTAAGATTAGTTAATATAATGTTATGTGGTGCAACTCCCCCAAAAATAATATTATACAAGTAAATAATTTATAATACTCATCTAAATATCTATCTTCAAAATGTATTTTCAGCCTTTTTGGAAATTTAAGTTTACGTTTACATTTACACTCATATGTATTTTTATGGCATAAGTGATTCACCGCTTATTAATATTTGAGAAACCTTTGTCCTGGCATGTGGTGCGACTAACAGGAAAAAATAATCTTAAAACAGGAAATGACATCTGATAATTTGACATTTTTATGACAAAGCAAATTTAGTTCAGATTGTAAAAGATTGTTCTGAGTTAATAACTAATCCGGAAACATTTGACAACTGAGTTTTCATTTAAAAACGCTCCTAATCCACGCTAGCATTTTAAAAAAAAATTCTCATCCACACTAAAACATCTGAAAACACTTAAATCCTCTTACTGAGCATGCATAAAAAATACTAAAATGAAATGATGCAGAGAGAGCAGATATAATAAAGTTGTCAAACTATTCTTCAGGCACGATCATCTTTACGGGAAGATATCACGAAGATTCTACAAAAAAGCATTTATCTCGGACAATACTGTGAATGTAAATAGCAGGCAAAACAATGCCAGTATAAGTATAGATAGCTATGGGTACAATATGAGTCACATGACTAAATATGCCTCATTGTTATCAAAAACCTCCATTTTCAACATCCACACTACAACATGAAAACGGCGTTTTCAAAATTATCCACTTTGGAGAGCGTTTTCAGCTCCACTTTCCTTTGCAAAAAAATGTGGAAGGCCAAAACGGACAGAAAGATGCGTTTTCAAATGTGTGGACCAGGCCTTTACTTTGAAACATTTTGTAAACTTACTGAAAATGAATAATTATGATGTGTACAATCACATTTATAGTAAATGCGATGTTTCATCTTATATCATAAGATTAGAATTTTTACTTGAGAAAAAGTACTTTTCACCACTTTCACGGTTCATATTGATGTGTAATGCATAGTGTGACACTGACACATAACATCCAGCTTCTCGGAGTAGTTGTTAGTAAGACTGACCTCTATGTAATAGTTTTCAGATATCTCCCTGTAGGCAGAAGCAATGCTCGCCTGAACCGCCTGAATCCAAGCTTGACGGAGCTTCTCAGATTCAGCCTGCAGCATACAGCTCCTGATGGGGGATGATTCACATATTAGATACTGTACAAACCCACACACACATACACACAGAGCAAATATGACACAGTACTCACTTTGTAGGTGACACCACTTCAAAACAGAACCTTCTCTCAATGTCCTCACATGGTTTCACAGAGCAAAGCCGTAGGTCCTCCACAACCACAGTCAAAGCGTCCTACGACACAAGGCAGATTGCAATGTCAGGTCACAGTAATGATTTGTAGCACTTGAAAAGAATCTGTAAAAGTAAATACACCTAAGTGCGGTTCTATATAGAACTGTAGGGTTCTTGACTTAAAAGGTTCTAAAAAGTAATTCAGGGGACCTGTTACCACAACTTAAATAAATGCATGGTTTCAAGTTAAATTTATTGTTTCAAACATTATTTTGTAGAGCAGTGAGGACATCATAATTTTGATCGTTATGTCAACTTAATATCGTCTGTAATTTAAACTCAAATATCTGCGTTAATTGTTGCGACAATGAAATTTTCTTGATAACTTTGGAAATTAGGCAGTGGATTTCTAGCTCCCAGCATGCTTTGCATAGGACTGGATAAGGAAAATGTAGAAATGAAGTGTACATTTATTTGTTTTTAGTGAATGGAAAGACATGTTAGTGTTTAATGCTGTTATGTTTGACATTTAAAAGAGTTTCTGTGAAAGTGAAGTTGTGCTGAAGAGTAGATACATGAAGGTAAATGCTACACTGACTCTGACACTAATGCCAGTGACAAGTAATATCGTACTGGTTCATTAAATAAACATGTTAAATAAGTTGTGTTCGCATGTGCTATAATAGCTGTTGATTTGAAATTAAATAGATAAGATTCCACTTCCACGTTCCACGGCTACAGCTCGAGTGAGTTGGAAGTTTTTGGATTAATCAACTTAAAAAATTGTGTTTATGCCACAAATGAAGTTCCTCTAACTCAATATAGCTTGTTGCTTGAATGTAAATTCACTCAAAGTTGTCATAACTCAAAAAAATTGATGCAAAATATTGCGTTAATTTTTTTTGTTGAGCTAACAGTGTATATAAGGAGAAAGGTCTTAAATGATTGCTTAGTATTTTCATGTGTAACAGGTTATTACACTTTTTCTAATGATAAAGTGAGCAGTTTCATAAAATCTAATCATAATAAAAATAAATGAATAATAAATCCATAAAATGAGCTCCTTCAAGGTTCTAATATACGAAGCACCTGACAGAACCCTTTAAGGCTCTATATAGGGTTCGCTATAAGGTTATATATAGATGAATGTAGAAAAGTTGAACCACCTACTTTTAGTCTCTTCTGATACACTAGTTGACTGTTCTGTATTGAAAACCATCGCCTGGTACGAGAGGAAAACACAATGTCAGATTTTCTCCACAAAATGCATGGGAAATCGTACATTTAGAGGCTGTTCTTACCTGTTCCATGTCTTGAAAGCATTGCTTGCCCTCTTGAACAGGTATCCCTCCATCACGACCCCATTAGGAGCATCCACATTGAATTCCACTTTAGAGTCATCGTAAGCAAAATCCTGTCATGCAAAAGAGAGCAGCTCTAAGTGATTCAGGCAGAAACGGGCCCTTGTCAGTCAACACTGAGGACCCTTATTGTTCAGTTAAGTCTTCTGCGAGACAGACAAAAGACAAAATTTAATCCCTATCAGTCAAAACATAATCCCCATGACTGCAGCAGCTATATCTAATCCCTCTCATTTCAATGAATAATGACCGGCAGCCTCTTATTAGTTTCTCTGATCTATATACCAACTGTGCTGCGATTGAGATGTTTTCAAAAATGCTTAATAAATGATTCTCCTCCTCCAACATCAATGACACTGACATTTCAATGCCTGTTTCAAGTTTTGTGCTCTGACCACAAACACACACGTTTGTTTCACTACATTAGTAAGGACACTGCATAGACTTCCATTGATTTTATATCAGGCTAATGGCCTTACCCAACCCCTACCCCTAAACCTACCGATCACAGAAGCACGTGCAAAACACTAGACTTAAATAATAACGTTTTGGCTGATTTATAAGCCTTTTTAACTAGTGAGGACCAGTAAAACACCCTCATGTTTCACTACATAAGTGAGTGAGAACATTTGGCCCTTACATGGATAGCCAAATACACAGACATGTGCCATTTTCTTCACCGTGACCAAAAAATTTCCTCACAAGGCCAAAGATTTCTGTTACTAATATCCTTGTGGGGACATTCGGTCCTCGCAATGTAGGGTTTACACACACACACACAAAAACAACAAATACTCAGTGAGTCATATTTTGATAGCACATCATCAAAGCAATATGAAATGAGATTGAAAATAGATCCAAAGAATATGAAAAAAAAAATTGAACCTTATATCCAGAAAAAAAAAAAGTTTCATTTATATTTTTTTCTTTTTTAAATTAATTTTCACCACTCCATAATATTTGGGTAAATATATATATATATATATATATATATAACTAAGGAAATATGCATATACACAACTATTTTATAAGTAAATGTATTCAGTAAAAATACATTAACCCTATAATGCCTACTGTATCATATTTAATACACAAATTTCTGAGGCTTCTAACTTAACATGATCAAAACCTGTTGCACACAATCTACTACTGTACTACAATCTACTGTTATGCCTAATGTCACGTGAACAGTTAATAATTTTTTTAGCAAAAGGCCTTTTATTATAATTGTAAATCTGTCCCGCTTCAGGTCGCGGTACACGTTTGAAATCTTTAATGATATTTATAAACTAAACATAAGAATAACTATAATATTGTTAGTAATATTTAAAGATGAACACTTACTGGACTGAAGCAATGTAGGTTTACTTGATTATCCATAGATCATTTGTTTAGAAATATCATGTTAAAATATGCAGGCTTTTGAGGAATATCATTATACGTTTGTCACCCCACAATAAAAATGATAAAACTTTGATCATAAAACTAAGACATATTATTGGCAGATATAAAGTGACAACTAATATTTATATGCATTTTATTTAAGTAGTCTGCTATAATGTGATACAGAGCTCATACTGATTTCCATTTCATATTTTTTTGGACCAATAAAAAACTGCGCCAAATTGCACAGTCTCTCAGAATAAACCTCCTCTATATGAGCTCCATATTCTCCTATATTATAGTATATGAGCCATAAAAGCCTGATGTATCAAATATGATACTAAAGCAAACACGCAAACATTTATCTAAGGGTCCAATAAACTGTTCCATTTCAAAATATCATTTCATGTCAGGCTTTACAGGGTTAATATGTTGCTATAAAGAGTGTTTTATAGGTTATATTTAAAATGCAACACTCAGAGAGAGAGGTGGAGCAGGGACTCGTATACCATCAAACTAACCACTAAAGCATCCTTGGCCTGAAAAGGTTGCAGACTATGCACATAAATTATGTACTAGCAATAATAATAAGTAAAACACTAAATAAACACTAACTAAATAATACATGGCATAGACTACTCAAGAAAAGTAAACATTATATACAAACATGCAACAAATAATATCGCAACAGTTTCCACTGACATATAACACGGATTTATTCTAACTCACCAGGGTATACTTCAATCTCCCGAATATCTTCATCTTTAAAAAATGTTTATCCAGAAGCATCAGTAATAATGGAGCAACAAGCACTTTCCCTAAGAGCTTAGTCTTGTTTCCCTAGAGTGAAGTCATCTCATGTCAAAGTCAAAGGCACGCGCTTCATTGATCTCGTGCGCACTCCTCACTCAAGCGCGAGCGACACGCGAATGCCACCGGCGAGCCTGCGCATCGCGCTTCTACCGCTCAATATTCACATGATTAGCATACAGCTGTCGATTTTTGTGTCCTGCTCTACGCTTTGCCCCCTGACCTCAGTCACCGCTAACATTATTTCACTGCCACGTACAGAAGCACCGCGTCATTCACGGATTTACGAGCGCGAGGTGCTCTCCTTTAAACTCACGCGCGCTCCCCACTCGCGTTTAAATGGTCGCGTCCATCTGTCTGACAGCGCGCAGGATCATTGCTGTTTAATCAAGCAAGCGTTATTGCCTCCTAAACCCCTCCCGAGAAGCGTTTTCTTCCAGCTCTCACACTCTCTAACAAGTGGATTACATGAGATATTCCACTTGTTAAATCTTTCTATTATGAAGCAAAAACAGATCACAACAGATAATCAATAATTATAGATAATCTAAATTTAAAACTGATTAAGATAAAATGGCCTTATTGATTCTACCACGACAAGTTACTCCATTTAAACTGGATGAACCTTAAAGGGTTAGTTCAGCCAAAAATTAAAATTCTGTCATTAATTTCTCATGTCGTTCTACACCCGTAACACCTTCGTTCATCTTCAGAACACAAATTAAGATATTTTTGATGAAATTTGATGGTTCAGTGAGTCTTTTGACAGCAAGATAATGAACACTTTCAGATGCCCAGAATACTTTTTTTTGCGCCAAAAAAATAACAAATTTTCAACAATATCTAATGATGGTCCATTTCAAAACACTGCTTCGAAGCTTTACAGATCTTTTGTTTCGAATCCGTGATTTGAATCGCCAAAGTCACGTGATTTCAGTAAACGAGGCTTTAACTGTTTTAAATATGTTTTAGTATTTTCTGGTCATTGAAAGTGTTCATTGTCTTGCTGTCAACAGAGACTCACTGAAGCATCGGATTTCATCAAAAATATCTTCATTTGTGTTCTGAAGATGATCGAAGGTCTTACGGGTGTAGAACGACATGAGGGTGAGAAATTAATGACTGAATTTTCATTTTTGGGTGAACTAACCCTTTAATTAGTGCCATAAGATCAATTTATATTCATAATATGACTTCTAAGCAAAAAAATGTTTTTTATAACATTAGTAGAGCATTCAATTCAGAATGCAATGCATTACAAAATATCACACGTGTGTTAATAGATAATATGTTTGTAATAGATATTATATAATAATATTAATAACTAATCAACTTAAGACAAGGTCAAAAAGTTTGTGATCTTGTGAAAATATGTGATCTTTTCACGTCAAATGGAGTAACTAAAACCTATTTTATATTTTTAATTACATTTAAAATTAACAATAAAATAATAATATAGTAAAATAGTAAAATAAAAAGTAATGATAAATAGTTTTGAGTCATTACATTTTTGTTGAAAATAGTATGAACTTTTTTTGTATGAAGTATGAAACCAACATTAATAAGATTACATTTCTAAGAACTTTGGCACATGTGTATTCAAGTAGATTTTGAAAAGATTTCTCATTTCCATCTCCTTTCATCTCAAACATGTGAAACTGCGAGTACAATTATTTGCCAAATCCTTCAACAAAAAGAAACAAAATGGCTGGCGTTCCCATATAGCTTGCGAAATAATTGCGAAATAAACAAATGCAATCTGGTTCGCGGTCTTTTATTCGCCATGTTTTGTGTTCAGTGTTAGAACCGCATGCTCATACACCCACCTAGTGCAGCTGAGTCTGTGAAATACCATAACTCTGTGAAAGGGAAACCCCAAGGGTGCCACAAGCGGGTTACGTGTGAATAAAAGACCAGTGTGAGAGGAGTGAGTTAGTGTGTGTGCATGTGTTAGGAGTGACAGATGCAACACGAGGAGGTAGTAAAACAGTGAGGTGGTGGGATGGCCAGAGAGATCGTAACTCTGTCACTGTTCAGGCATCTCTCCAGATAAATCATTTGATAAATCAACAGGATGCTTCCGCCCACAACTTCGCTCAGGAATCGCAGCTGGCTACGTTCAGTCTGTTTCCATATCCTGTCATTTATAAAGAAAATGGTTTGAATATATATATATATATATATATCTATCTATCTATCTCTATACATCTATATCTATATCTATATCTATATATATATATATACACACACACAGGTCATATAATTAGAATATAATCAAAAAGTTGATTTATTTCACTAATTCCATTCATATTATATTCATTCATTACACACAGACCGATATATTTAAAATGTTTATTTCTTTTAATGTTGATGATTATAACTGACAACTAAGGAAAATGACAAATTCAGTATCTCAGAAAATTAGAATATTGTGAAAAGGTTCAATATTGAAGACACCTGATGCCACACTCTAATCGGCTAATTAACTCAAAACACCTGCAAAGGCCTTTAAACGGTCTCTCAGTCTAGTTCTGTAGGCTACACAATCATGGGGAAGACTGCTGACTTGACAGTTGTCCAAAAGACGACCATTGACAGGTCATTGCAAAAGAGGCTGGCTGTTCACAGAGCTCTGTGTCCAAACACATCAATAGAGAGGCAAAGGGAAGGAAAAGATGTGGTAGAAAAAAGTGTACAAGGACTAGGGATAACCACACCCTGGAGAGGATTGTGAAACATAACCCATTCAAAAATGTGGGGGAGATTCACAAAGAGAGGACTGCAGCTGGAGTCAGTGCTTCAAGAACCACTACGCACAGACGTATGCAAGACATGGGTTTCTGCTGTCGCATTCCTTGTGTCAAGACACTCTTGATCAACAGACAGAGTCAGAAGCGTCTTGCCTGGGCTAAAGACAAAAAGGACTGGACTGCTGCTGAGTGGTCCAAAGTTATGTTCTCTGATGAAAGTCAATTTTGCATTTCCTTTGGAAATCAGGGTCCCAGAGTCTGGAGGAAGAGAGGAGAGGCACACAATCCACGTTGCTTGAAGTCCAGTGTAAAGTTTCCACAGTCAGTGATGGTTTGGGGTGCCATGTCACCTGCTGGTGTTGGTCCACTGTGTTTTCCGAGGTCCAAGGTCAGCACAGCCGTATACCAGGAAATTTTAGAGCACTTCATGCTTCCTGCTGCTTCCTGCTCTAACTTTATGGAGATGGAGATTTCATTTTCTAACAGGAATTGGTACCTGCACACAGTGCCAAAGCAACCAGTACTTGGTTTAAGGACCATGGTATCCCTGTTCTTAATTGGCCAGCAAACTCGCCTAAACTTAACCCCATAGAAAATCTATGGGGTATTGTGAAGAGGAAGATGCGATATGCCTGACCCAACAATGCAGAAGAGTTGAAGGCCACTATCAGAGCATCCTGGGCTCTCATAACACCTGAGCAGTGCCACAGACTGATCGACTCCATGCCACGCCGCATTGCTGCAGTAATTCAGGCAAAAGGAGCCCCAACTCAGTATTGAGTGCTGTACATGCTTATACTTTTCATGTTCATACTTCTCAGTTGTCCAAGATTTCTAAAAATCCTTTCTTTGTATTGGTCTTAAGTAATATTCTAATTTTCTGAGATACTGAATTTGGGATTTTCCTTAGCTGTCAGTTATAATCATCAAAATTAAAAGAAATAAACATTTGAAATATATCAGTCTGTGTGTAATGAATTAATGTAATATACAAGTTTCACTTTTTGAATTGAATTAGTGAAATAAATCAACTTTTTGATGATATTCTAATTATATGACCAGCACCTGTATACACACACATGTATATATTATCATCTATATATATAATGTAATAGTATCTCAAAGCACTAAAATAACTTTCTCACAGGCTGTGTGACTGAACTAGAGATGTTAAATCACCCCTCAGGGTCAACAGGTCACTGGACAACATGCTGTTTTGTGGAAGTGTGCAGAACACACGGGACGAAACACACTGAATGCCATCCTGCACGCTTTAAGCTTATTACTGACTTTACAGCTGTTCTCTTTCTCCCAAATTAGTTGCTCTCTCTTTCATCCGCAGGTCAAATGTTCCTCGCTCTTTTCTTTAGCTGTTTGGCAACCTACTTTTCTTTGTAATTCAAATTCCTTTTTTTGGTGTTACACAGTTATTTTTGTCCCTGTATTCTGGCTGTCTCGAACATCTGTTTTCCCTTTTTATCTCATAACTTTGAAGACCATTATTATTACACACACATTACTGTACAAAATATTGGGAGTGGTTAGAGTTTTTAATGTTTATTTGATAAAAAATACAGTAAAAACAATAAAAATGTAATGCATCCTTTCTGAGTATATATACATATTCAGTTTGGGCCAAATTCCATGTTATTTTTCTATAAATATGCAAAAGAGTCTCTTTTAAAGAGACGGTTCACCTGAAGATGAAGTTTGATGCGGAAATTATGTCACGACTGGTCAAACTTCAAATGAGTGAGTAGCATAACCGATTGTGAGAGATGTTTGAATATGCAGAAGCACGGAGGGGAAAATGAATTTTTTTTTATTATGACTAAAGGACTTTTATAATGCTTTTCTACCAAGGCTATTCAAGTCTTGTCCTTGCACAAAGCAGACCAAATGAGTCTTTATTACTAACAAAAGCAGCTTGGATGTGAACTAAAACAGAATTGCACATCAAAATGCTTTGCTGAGGCTCCTAACAGATTTTGTCATGTAAATGTTTACCTCATGTTGCCCTCTAAAATCTTGTTGTTGTTACAGAAACAGGAGGTTCAATTCATCTGCAAGTCATGTTCTAAATAACAGTCTTGCCCTGCGGACAATCACACTCAAACGTGTGCACTTATGTGTGCAGCGCTCTTGAATCAAGCTCCGCCTGTTCAGGACAGTTGGTGGCACTAATTTGTCCATGTTTTTGGCGCGCCACTTCTTGCCCTCCCTAAGCATCGGGTCTCTGCCATCTGTTATTTTTGGCGGTGCTGGCCAGGGCACTTCCAGACCTCGGCTGACTCGAGAGTCTCGACACAGACACACCTGGAGCTGCATGTTAGTTGCACCGCATTCATTTTATTGAAATACTTTTAATATATTAACAACATTGTCACAAATACCAATACAAGGTTACTTAAGACTTTTCTTGTCAAGAATTTCATTCTTTTAAAACCTCATAATACATTCAGATCCATTTTGGCTCAGAAGGGATGCATTTTTTTTTGTATGGGAACCAAACACTGGAAATATGTCAAGACTATCAAAATAGGTGGCTCATTTGGGTCCATTTTGACCCGCGTATCAGCTGAAGCTTTACACGTTATGTTATGCAGACCTTGTTTTGGTCTATTAGTTAGATTTATCTGGAAAATACTTTTGTAAAATAACCAATATTTAGCCATATCTCACACACACGTTTTTTGGAGACTGATTTTTGTCGACAAACATGAATATGCACGACTATTGAAAAACCATTGCGTAATGAAAAATCATCCTTTTTACCTTAAAGTGAAAGTTATGTGAAGTAAAATGAATATATTTAGTTTGAAAACATTCCAGAGTAACATTTAAGTTGTTAGATGTTTATTATTTTAAAAATGCATAAAGGTACTACTTTTAAATTTTATATGAAATATAGATTTTCCAAGACATGTTTTACTCTAAAACTGAGAAAGTCAAAGCCATAGAGCTAAACTGGTTGTGTTCCAAATTTGAGGTTGACATCTAAAAAATGAGCTTTCAGTAAGATTTTGTTTGGGCGCAGTACCAAATGTTTCCACTAGATGAAATTCGCTTCCTTTTCAGTTTGGGCCGCGAATAGTACAAGTGTGACCATTTTTTTTTTTTTGCCTGAATCATATCCATGACTTGTTTTGTGTGTGTGTGTGTGTGTGTGTTCACATTAGCAAGTGCCAATACCTTTACAAAGTTTCGAATCACTCCAATGAAAAAAAAAAAAAAAAAAAATTACAAAAATTTTATTTTTTAAATTTTTCAACCAAAAATGACCAGAGAGCACCAGAGGGTTAATAAAAAAGGTGGTATGTGTAGTAATAACATGGTAACAATTAATACCATGACATTTTTGCACATTCACTCATTAATAAGTTGTTATTGATCAGATACAAAATTGAAAAATACTGAAAAAAGACTGTTTTATAAGCTTACATTGCACTGGCTCCGAACGGACACGGGAATGCAAAAATCGTGTTTTCAGTGCATTAAGGTGGTAATAAGGCCTTTCGCTTTATTATGATGTTTATTCAGTGGTCTCACACGACTTTATGCCCCCCCCCAAAAATTTTAATTGTAAATTAATAAATGTTCCTCACAAAATAGAAATTAGAAATAGAAACAGAAAATATAAAAACACATGTTCAATTTAAATATTCCATACTTTTTCAGACTCAAATTTCCAAACCTCTCTATAGATCTCTCAACCCTATTTAACATAAATATTTCATTATACAGCATTATATCTGGTATATAGTACAATAATCTGCAGATATTTTCTCAGGTATTTTTTTAATTGCCTTTCTCAAAGTCATTAACATGTGCTTATATGATGAGAAGAAACCTAAAACTCTTTATAACTTGGGTGGATAATAATAAAAACAAAAACTGTCAACAAATATTTATGTTGTCGAATAGTCTTCTGAACTCCTATGACAGTTTTAGAGCCTGCAATAACGCAGTTTGAGCAGTGGGGCGCTGTAGAGCAACTAATATAATAATCGCTCAAACATACCGATTAATCACTAAAACAAGTAGCTGATTAGTCGATTAATCGTTCTAATAATCAGAAGATTAATTAAAATAATCGTTTGTTGCAGCCCTATTTATAACCTGCACATTGACCTCTGACACATCAGTTTGATACTGTAATGTGTGGCTGTTTTGAGTGACACACGCACATTCAATTCGTGAAGTTCAGAAGAGACTATGGTAAAGACAAACAGTTTTCCGTAATAAAAATGTGCGTCATGTTTGGCAATCACTAAACTTTTGACATGAAATCACTCTGCTTGAATGATTTTTTTTCAGAAATTTTATTTAATTTTACATTTCAAAAAACCGAATAGTCTGGAAAAATATTTTTTCGCACTTTTCCAGTCCTGGAAAACAAAATCAAATTCCAGACTTTTCCAAACTGCATAGGAAGGAACTCTGTTGTATGTATGAACTACATTTTAATGTATTTTTAAATCAATGTCTTTTGTCCACAAACTAACTCTTTTAAATTTGTAAAATTATGTTAAAATAATTCTTCCTATCCTAGATGTTATTCTTTACAGCACACATCTGAAATCAACATGACAGCTCTCATGAAAGCAGCAAACACATGAAGACTGAACGTGCCATGCATTGATTCGTTCAGAATGAGACTCTAAGTGAGCGAGAATTAACGAGAGAGAGAGACAGAGAGAGAGAGAGAGAGAGAGAGAGAGACAGAGAGAGAGAGAGAGAGAGAGAGAGAGAAATGTGGGCATGTTAAGTTAACGTGTGATTGACAGAACGATATCAAAACATTCAGGAGAAACCTTATGTATATGTATGTGTGTATATATATGTATGTTTGTGTATATATATATATATATATATATATAATATAACCTTATTGTAAAGTGTTACCATGAATATAAATATAAATAAATAAATCATCAATTTCTCACCCTCATGTCGTTCTACACCTGTAAGACGTTCGAATCAGTGATTCAGATCGCATATCAAATTGCCAAAGTCACGTGAACTATTGAAATTTCGAAACACTCAACACTGACTTTGGCGCTCCGAACCACTGATTCGAAACAAACGATTCGTAAAACTTCAAACCAGTGTTTTGAAATTTAGAAAAGAAGAGGAAATCCATAGAAAAATCCATTTTTGGCTTTCATTAGAGTTTCATAAGCCCATTAGAGCTCTGCTGATGTGAAATTCTCCAGCGTCCCAGTGACACAGAAGGGTGAGGAGGAGTTCGGCCTTATGTGGCTCTGACAGCCTCAAAACACATGGAAAACAATTTCAGGTTACAGCTTCTTATCAAAACACTTATTCTCCAACAAAACTGCACAAAATAATCCACAATGCTGCTGTAGAAACATCTAAAACATAATAGACTAATAGACACCAGCTGCTCTAAAAACGTCTTTTCCAGGGAAAGTTCTTGATTGTCACTACAAGGAATAAAACAACCTGAATGACATAAACATTGAACTGTCCATGTAATTTTACGACGCCACCGTCTCCCACTCCTGCTCACACTGATTACAGCAGACAGGGCATGCAATTCTTTATAGATCATGAATCAATCCATCCCTGAGGCTGACTGAGCTACCTCATACAAACACATTTGTTGAGAGACAACAGAGACCCGAGAAGGAAAACATAATGAGTTTCTGTTGAAGCTGGTAGAGACTGACACTAGCAAAGTCATACCTGGGAACATTTATAACCTAAATGCACTGTAATAAAATGGATAAAAGCATCTACAAGTCGCAAAACTGCTGTGTACATTGTTAATGCAAATGCAAATGCAAAAAAAAAATACAAAATGTTACTTCAACACAACATTTCCTAAACATGCATATAAATTGGCTAGGATCTTTGACAGATAAATGACAGATATTAAACATTATTCTATTTTGTTTAAATAAAATGTATAGTATTTTTGTCTAAAATATTTAAAATATAAACACTAAAAGCACTATAATTCAATCATTTTAAATGCTACAAGTGAATTTAGATGTCACAGCATAATATACCTTATGGAAAAAGGAATATTAATTTTAAAATTCAATTATGTGGCTATTTACACACTGTTTTCAACTAAAAACTATAAAAAAAATTTTTTTTAAAAAGTATGCGTTTTGTGTATTTACACGACAACGGCATTTTGGGGGCCTAAAAGCGCAAAACAGGTTTCAAAGTGCAAGTCTTTGAAAACGATGCCATTATCATCGCTGTGTAAACTACAAAAACAAGAATTTGTGAAAACGGTGACGTCATGAGCATGTGTATTACGTGTTCAGTCTATAGGTGCATAGTGTTATCAAGTGATATCGCCAACTACTGGCACGGCAGCAGAATACAGCGTTTTTAGTTGTTTTCGTGGATCGGTTTGAACGGGGATCGTCTAAACATTTTGTCGTCTATACGCGGAAAAACGCAAAAGGAAAATCTTTTCCATGTTTAGTACATTGTTGTCAAGTAAATGTACCCTAAGATTACATTTAATGGTGTTATTAAATTATTACTGTTTAGACATCACAACATTAGTATTGAAAAAGGAATATTCGTTTTAAAATTTGATTACATTTAATACCGTTACTGAAGCAAGATAGAGCCAATAAATGACAGATATTAAACGCTATTCTATTTTGTTTAAATAAAACCTCTAATATTTTGTCTAAAATAATAAAAAATAAAACACTAAAAACTAAAATTAGTTATTTTAAATGCTACAAGTGAATTTAGGTGTCACAATATTACAATATCCAGTATGGAAAAAAGTTCCACTGTGTTATTAAATTATTAGAGTTTTAAAAGTTTACCAATGGCTACATCTGTTTGTTCCTTTGTCATGTGCACTAAAATATACGTTTTATAAAATAATCCAAGGTGGGCAAGGTATATCAGTGTCTGATAGATGTTCTCGATTTACTGACCAGTGGCTGGAAAACATTTCATTTTGGACTTTTTGCCAAACCAACAGCAAAATGAGCATTGCTACCATTCATTCAGCTTGTGAATTAAGAAAAATGGACTCACCTGCATCAAAGTCTGGATGTGGGCGGCACAACGAGATCAGACAGTGAGGAAAAAGAGAAAGAAAATTAACTCATTTCATCATTTTTCCATATACTGCATAGATACATTCACAAACAACTGTGCCTCAGTTCTACAAACCACATCCATTATCTCAGTAATGGACATTTGATCATTAACGGAGCTAAACTGCCACAAACAGATCCCAATGATCAATGCAAACAGTCCCTGCGCTGCCACAAAGTTATGATCGATGATCTCTCCATTACTGTGTGGTGTTTACATCTATTTCAGAATTGGTTTCTGCTTTCACACTCCCAAATCAGAATCAATGCCAAATTCCAATTCCAGTCTTTCGTCTAGAAATGTGTTCATTTTTTATCAATACTACTGGAATCTGTACAAAGACGAGCTGAGACAAAGATTCAGGGTCACAGGGAAAAGGGCTCGGATCTGTTGGCAGCGATGCCCTGCTGGCTAACAATGTGCTAGCAGATGGACGTTAGCGAGCGTGAGCGTGTGTCTTGAGGGCCAAATTCCCGGGGCGATCTGGACAGGGCAAGACATCATCCTTTATTGATATGGTGATGAAGCACTTTGAACAAAAGCACTACAAACAAACCACACAAACGGAGGCGAACATATGTAGCTGAAGCACAAACACACACACGGACACGCTGATGTTAATGCGAACTGTCAGATGAGAGCGAATGTGATGACGAAGGAGTGGAGTGATAGGACAATATTATGACAGGAAGTGTGTCAGAGGAAATAACTTCCCCTGACACCTGATTCTCAGCAGAAAACCACTTTCTAGCACTTTTTTATTTTAGGATTAATAATTCAGAAGTCACCTAGATCTGTCTCGTCAAATTAAATTGAGGATCTGAGGTTTCATATATTATGAGAGAAAATAGTTGTTTTGTTGGTTTGACGGCTGGAAATAATGCCACATCACCCATTCGATGGAAAGACACAGTTAGAGGAAGAGGGGAAAGACAATGGAGAATTAAAAAGAGTGAGATAAGCGGACAAGAAAGATGGGAGATACGGAAAACGAGGAAGGATGCAGTAAAGAAAACAGATGTTCTCACTCTTTGCTGTATGGTGGCGTGTTTGTGCTCCATCTCTCTCTTCTCCATAGCTGAATCTATGACCAGCTGATCCAACTGAAATACAAACACAAAGTTTTTTATTATTATTATTCATGACATGTAGATTTTAATTTATAAAAACACTCCTTCATTGTATATATTAGAGAGAATATATATATATACACACACATATACATACATTATATATATATATATATATATATATATATATATATATACGTACATGTATATATATGCATTATTATAGTTCTATGTTTACCATAATGAATCATGAGAATGTAAATTTTAATATTTATTTGCGTCTGGTGACTAAAAAGTAACTAAATATTTTTTTTTACACAGTAAGCAGTAAATTATAATTAAAAAAAAAAACAAAAAAAAACATTATTTTACAATTATTAAATACATTTATTGTTACGTTTATTTATCCTTTTATGTTTTAATGATAATTACATTTATGATTAGTATTGTTTAATAGTTTTAATAATAATAATAATAATAATAATAATAATGATGATAATCCAAAAATACATTAATAAGCTCCTTTACTTGGGAAAACCATTGTTGGGTGCAGTTCTTTACAGACTCACTAAATGGTGTAATTTTTCAGTGATATTATGATATTATAACATGATATTCTATGTCTTTCACTATTCAAGACAACATAAAACTGCATTAGTAACACACGTAATTTCAGCTTGTCTTTAACCCTGTCTCAGACAGATTGTCAAATTATTGTGCCTGTCACCCTCAAGGATAGACATTATCCCTCATTTTCACTCATTAGGCCTGTGTTAATTTGGAGCCTGGGGCTCGTCGGCATTAGGCGCAGGTGTCGGGGGACAGCAGGTGAACACAGGCCCTAATGAGCAGGAGTTAATGAGATGTTGATCTCGGAGGAGCAGATGACTAGGTCTATCTCACCTCAGCAGCCAGCTTCTTCATGTAGGGGTCAATCTCGTCCAGGAGGTTGAAGCCCTGTTGGAAGAGACTGTACTGAGCCTGCATGAACGACAGCATCTGTGGAGGAGAGGAAACGGTGAATACACAAACTACGAAGAAGGAGAATGCTGGTTTAATGTAGTGTTTTAATCCACTCACCGAATCCAAAATCTCAAATTTCTTTTTGGCCTGAAGAACATTGATCTGAGAAAGATATCAAGAGAAGCACATATTAGCGGGTGCTTTTATCCAAAGTATCTTGGGATTCAAACCTACAACCTCCAAGCCATTTTTAGCAAGGCATAATTATGGTCGTATGAGGTGAGAGGATCCTGGTGAAGAACCGGGCACCATAACCACCACAGTTTTAGCCTTGTTCATAAATTTTATGTGATTCCACATGATTCTGCACCACACAGTGGCCATTAGAGACACTACAGCCTATTTTCGTGCTGTAGTGGACATATTAAATGTATTTTACAGCCTTATAAAACAGAAAAGTATCAGATATCAGAAAAAAAGGCTTATGACACAAAATGGTGGCTGACCAATCCTCTATAGCAGTCTTTCCCAATCCTGTTCCTGGACGCACTCCAAGGGGTCTCTTACACGACACCATTTACAGTTAAAAATAAATAACTTTTTGAAAACAGGATTCGAAGTGAAAGTTTTTGAAAACGATACCATTATCGTCTCCGTGTAAACAACAAAAAACAGAGTTTGTGAAAACTGTGACATCATGCACGTGTGTGTCACATGTTTAGTCTACAGGCGAATAGTGATTCTTCGCGAACTACTGGCCTGGCAGCAGAATTAGTGTTGTAGTCAAGACCACCTAATCCGAGACCAAGCCGAGACCGAGTGTGTGTCGAGATCAAAACAAGACCAAGACTTTGAGGGGTTGAGACCAAGACCAAGGCAAGTCGAGACCGAGTTGAGATCACGACCAGACTAGCGCTCCTCAAATTCATCTGAGAGATGTCTTATTTTTAATCAATAATTACAATTAGAATAATAAGACACTATATAGAGCTGTTACCAATCAACTGAAATCACTAACAACTAAATTCATCTTTACTCTGCAGAGGTGGAACAGAAGTTCATCTGAATTGGTACAATTACAAATGCATAAATAATGTTGAGATTAATGTTTAAAAAAAATGGATTTTGTTTATTGAACATTTGTAAAAAAAAAAAAAAAAAAAAAAGCACCATAATCACATCTGCAATTGTGCTCATATATGTGAAAACAGCCTTCTTTATAGTGATAATTATATCATATTTTATAATATAAATATCAATATATATATATATCAATCATATCTAGTACTTTCTTTGCAATCATATCTTGAATTTGGTGGGCATTTGTATTAATTTTGGTGACATTTTTGACACAATACCTTGTTGATTTCTGACCCGGTAACGGTAACAAAATAAATGAAATTAGAAATAAGTTATTGATTACATTTGAAGCAGGAAGTTTTACATCCAATCAAATTAATGATGTTAACAAAGAAATCAGACCATGCAACGGCTATTTAGTGATATCTTCGCAGTTGTGATCTTGATCGGTCCTTTTAGTTGGAGACCAAGACAAGACAGAGACCAAATGCAGCTGAGACCATGACGAGACCTTCAAAAATGGTCTTAAGACCGGTCTTGAGTACTACAACACTAAGCAGAATACAGAGTTTTTAGTCGTTTTTGTGGATCCACGTGAGCGGCCATTGTTTTGGCAAAGTTGTAAAACCGCAAAGGAGAAATGTTTACCCCAGCACTACACATTTTTGACTCTTTCTAATCAAACACACCTGATTCAACTCATCAGCTCATTAGTAGAGACTCCAAGACCTGAAATATATGGGTCAGATAAGGGAGACATCCAAAATGTGCACTGTTGGTGTGCCTCCAGAAACACTGCTCTACAGTAAATGAAAAACACACTTAACTTGCATCTAGAAAAAAAAAAAAAAAAAAAAATTCCAAAACAGCCTTGGGTCACTTAACCAAAATAGTAAAGCCATTACAGCAATCTTTGTCAACCAACCGAGTTTCCTAAAAACAGAACATGGACGGTAAATAAAATGAGGGAAAACCATGAAATCACAGCCTTCACAGAACACAAAGGAGGTTGCGTTATGTTGTGAAATGAGAGCTAATGATGGCCGAGTAAAATAGTGCTTATGCAAATGGGAAGGAGCAGTCAGGTCCAATCCGTCAGACCGCTGCCGTGAGGGCTGGAGGCTGGGCGGCCGTTTCCAAGTCAAAATTACCCTCAAGACAAGCATCCAAGACTGTCCAGAAACTGGCACAGCTTTTACGGAGAAGGAAAATTAAATATTTGTGGCCTAAATGCAGTGTAAATGTGACCCGTGCTGGCAAAATGAGTTGCAATGAACACATTTTCAGTTGTTTTCACAATGTCTATTAAAAAAACCTTCAAAATGAGGAATGATTTGTGGGAATCTGACAAAAAACAAAGACTTCTGAAGCTGATAGAGTCAGCAAAATAAAAATGTTTGACGTAGATAGAGTGAGCAAAGTAAATTTTAAGAAAAATCGAGTTAAAGTTTTCTGAAGGTTCCAAAACAAAGTCACGTCGCAACCATATATTAAAATCCCGGGAAATAACACCTAATTTGGCTCATTTGAAAATCACATTTCATTGGTTCAAACTCATGCCATCAAAAATTCGCTATGAATATTCACAAAGTATGCACTTAATATGCACTTTAAAATCCACCAAACATGGACTAATGAGGAAGCTGGACACACAAGTTGAACTCATTTTTGTGAAAACCTCAAATTCGACCAAAAACAACATTTCCGACTCCTTTTGCCAGCACGGGTCATATATTTGTCTGATTTTGTGACTGGACTTTTTTGAAAAATAATTTTTTTTTTCTTTTTTTTGTCCATTCAGTGAAAGTTGTACTGAATTTCATTTCATGGACAAAAACAGTTGAAACATTCTTCAAAGGTTTTGGAACAACTTCAGGGTGAGTAAATTATGATTTTTTTCATTTATTAGGTGAAACATCCCTTTAACATTTCCTTGTTTTCATCATTTTGGAGATTTCCAATTGGAAATTTTATTCATTTCAAAATACCTGAAGCACATAGTCCAGGGCGAGGTGTCGGAAGCACTTCCGGGTCATGATGAGGGTGCTGGTGGCCTCCTCCACCTCATGCGGTTTGTTGCGAGGGGCCTGTGCGTTTTTCACCTGGGCGATTTCCATATCCTCCCGCACTTTATCGAACTGCTTCTTCGTCTCTTTAAACTTTCGAACATCCCTTGTGGACACATATTACAGGGTAAGATGCACACATCACAGAGGGCAGGGGGAGTGGAGAGGGAACAGAAATCAGAAACAAAGGTAGGAGAAAGAAGAAAGGACTCACTCCTTCACAAAATTGTGCAACTGTTGCTTTACGGATCTTTGGGCCTGGTCGAACAGGATCTGTAAGAGAATCAAAAGGAAAATAAATGTACCGGCATCAAACAAACAAATATTGAGTGGGTAGAATGGTACTTTGCATAAAATAGGAGTGAGTAGAAATGGGCGGGGCTTAGTATCCAAGATTCTCTCTAATTGGTTAGATATGATGGCTCAGTGACGCCTCTATTGCCAGCAAGGTAACGAACACTTTCAGATTCCCAGAAAGATACTAAAACATATTTAAAACTGTTCATGTGAGTACAGTGGTTTAACCCTAACATTATAAAGCGAGAGAATACTTTTGTGTGCCAAAAAAAACAAAATAAGAGTTTAACAATTTCTAGTGATGGGCAATTTCAAAACACTGCTTCGAAGCTTTACATTATCTTTTTGTTTCATTCGGAGTGCCAAAGTCACGTGATTTCAGTAAACGAGGCTTCGTTACATCATGACGAAGTGTTAAGTGTCGAAATTTCACGTAACTTTGGCAGTTTGACACGCGATCCGAATCACTGATTCAAATCAAAAGATTCGAAGGTCTTACAGGTGTAGAACAACATGAGGGTGAGTAATTGATGACAGAATATTCATATATATATTATATATATATATATAAACCAAACCAATGATCTGTAAAGCTTTGAAGCAGTGTTTCGAAATCGGCCATCACCAGATATTGTTGAAAAGTCATTATTTTGGGGGGTTTTTTGCGCACAAAAAGTATTCTTATCGCTTTATAATATTGAGGTTGAACCACTGTACTCACATGAACTGTTTTAAATATGTTTTAGTGTATTTCTAGGCATCTGAAAGTGTTCATTATCTTGCTGTCAATAGAGACTCACTGAAGCATCGGATTTCATCAAAAATATCTTAATTTGTGTTCTGAAGATGAATGAAGGTCTTACGGGTGTGGAACGACATGAGGGTGAGGAATTAATGACTGAATTTTCATTTTTGGGTGAACTAACCCTTTAACAGGTAACACTGTTATTTTGACAACAGCAGAAACACAGTGAGCAGCAGAATAGATACTTTTGCTAAAATACGGCAGAAAACGAGAATGCAATTATTTCATAACAAACAATGTTATAAATTGGACAATTATAAGTATAAAGTATTGTTTTTTCTTCGCTGTTGGGAAGGAAATATCGAGAGCAGACCTCTTGGAACTTTAATTGAACACTCCTGCACTAGTGGCTATTAAAATATAAAGGGTGCACTACTTTCATATCACCAGCAGATGGCAGAGCAGTCGCAGCTCTGTGTGTGTAAACTCAAAAGACTGCAGCAGAGCCCCACACCCATTTCACACTCTCTCACAGTGAGAAATTGCTGGTCAAGGGTTAAATAGGTCACAGATGCATTGCACTGTGATGGAAGTTAGACATTGGGGTCATTCAGGTGACAGGCGAGCACAGTGACATGCGCATGAGAATACGTTCTGCACATGCTCATGGAATTGAGCCCGGGGGGGGTCTTCCGAGGAATCGTCTAATGGAAGGTTGTAAGAATGAAGGCATGTCAGTGCCGGGGTCCGTCAATGTGGATCATACATGATGTCAGCAGAACGGGGCTAGGGGAAAAGCTTTACGCTGCAATCATCTCGATTCCGGTCACAAACGCACCAGCTTTACGGCAGAGATAAGCTGCAACGAGAGAACATGTGACAGAGTATGTCACATGGAACTGGAGGGAAACATGTCTTGAGGGTAAAGCTGGCATGTGAGAGAGGAAGAGAACAAGGGAAAGGGGAAGCAGACAAGCTTAGACATTTGCATTTTGTACAGTTCCGTCAAGTCCAAGCCTTTGCATTTAACAAAGAACTAGACTAGATTCAGCATTTTCTATTCATCCGCCTCAAATGTCCCAATTCTTTCATTCGTGATGCTAGCATTACTATTAATACTGCTCATACTCTGAACTCAAGGGTTCTGAATTTTTTTTTTTTCAAAACTCTACAGTAAGTATAGGACAGTAAAGGTGTACACTAGGGTATTCGTACAGTGTGCATGACTCAAAATTCATTGTCAGCCTAGTATGCACATACTTTACAAATCTAAATGTTTTTTTTTCTGATAAAAAAAATTGATTGCGATTTAAAAAAAAAAAAAAAAAAGGTTTGTTGTGATTATTTATAGAGCTGACCGTTCGCAAAGACCCGCCCCCTTTAGTTACTGTTGCTATACCGACAAGGCATTCCGCTCTCACGCCACACATCATGTTCTCATACAGTGAAAAATACATCGAGGAGCAAAGAGGACACTGACAACACCTCGACAGACAAGACAGAGCAGCCTACTTTTGATATGAAAAATAGTTTTAAATCTCAAATATTGTAATTTTTTAAAGAAGTTTAAAGCGTATAGTGTCTCTTTAATGTGTCGTGACAGATCGCTGCGGCTCGTGAACCGATCATCTCTTCATACTAGTTCATTTATAGAATCAAATAAACATGAATGAACATCAGAAGGAATGTTGTTTCAAGTGCAGAAAGACGCGAATACAATTTTCACACAAAGTTCACCAACGTTAATCTACGAACTCCCCTGACTGATTTGTCAGAAAAAATGGCAGATTCGGGGTTATGATTGGTCAGATCGCCTGTCAATCAAACTGCCTGCGAAGGGTCAAATTGGCCAAAAATGTTGCGATTATATATCATTCTGACTATAAAATAATAAAAATAACAGCAATTATTTTTACTAAATAATTTACGAGCGCTTGCGTGAGTTAAAGTCAGCATTCGATAGTCTTTTCTTCCATATTGTGATGTAAATCTGAGCGAAACAACTTCTTGAACATGAACAAATGCAGAGCTGAACTTGTTTTTGTCCATAGAGACCGAGCGACACGCGTCACAATCTGAAAACCACGCCCACCGGGGGGTTGGGGGGGGGGGCAAAAAACAGAACAATGTCTAAAAGCCGCTATGTGAGAGGCTGAACAGCAAACAAGCTAAAAAAAACCCCGAGAACTAAGTTTTTATAAACTGTCGACCCAAGAAAAAACAAGCGTTTAAGGATAACAAGCAATTAAGACAGAGTGCAACGTGTCACATTACTCTGAGAACGTAATTGGTGACTGGAAATATAATACATAAGTGACAAAATGTTTACTGCACACATAGGTATACTGAGGCATACTGTGTGTCGGGATCTCACAATTTACCCATTCGTCCAGCCGTTGCTTCACATCTTATTGTCTGTATCCACTTTTGACTCCTTAAAGGCTGACTTTAACGGTTCGATAGCTTATAAAAACTATAATTTAGCCTTTTTGCTGTACACCCTTTCACTTTTAGGCATTGTTCCGTCTTTTGTTGGAAGCAAGAAATGACAAGGAGGCAGCTTCACGCAATACAAAGTCAAAGGAGAGGGTTGGATTGCCGGTGTGGCCGTGGCCTAATGCACTCTGTCTCTATGAGGAACTGATTGGACGGTTGTGGCTTGCTATTGGTCGATCTGATGTGACTGACAGGTTGCCCCGCCCTCATCATCAGAGAAGAGAAGTCGCTGCAAGAGGGAGGGGAAGATATTTGATTAAAGATTACGAGGAACATGAATTTAAAATATGATGATGTGCACGGATAAACCGTTTAAAATAAACACTGCAATATTCCATAAAAAAACCACAACTGCCAGAACTGAACTGAACTGTAGTTTCAACAAGTATTTAACATTTTTATCACTCATAACAAACACTAGACAAAGATGAAACTTTCTAGTGCGGATGTGTTGAGTGCCTGTGGTCGTACACTTCTTGTTCTTAAGGTTTACAAGCTTAGCGCTATTAGCCTGCTAGCCTACACCACACACAAACACTTATTTATATGTTTTTATACATTTTTGTTTGATCAGGCAGTACAAACGGCCAACCTGGGGTCCTAGTCGGTCTCAATGAGCAGACTGAACCGTTAATGATGGTATGCAACACCAATTTTTCCTGGTGTGCTTTAAAATGGGAGAGCTGTAGTTCAACTTCACAATGCAGTTTGTGAATGTTTATTTAAAACTATGGTTTCGGGAAACACTGAATTGTCGAACTATGTTGGCAACAACATGGATGCTTTTCGCACCGCTGATACGATTTCACGTGTTTCTTCATCGTTCGTTTGTGCGAAAAGTTATTGCCTGAGACGAATGTGTCCCAATTATATAATGGCTAAACATCAATTACTAAAACGTCACTGTAGCACTGCGAGTTCCGCGTGAGCAAACACCACTGACTTTCTTCAGATCGTGTTAGCTGAAGAGTTCAGAGAGCGGCATCTGTGTTGATCACTGTTCAGCGGGGTAATTAACCAGCATGCTTTACTGAGCCCTTAATTACTCTACATTAAGGTCACATCTCTAGACACTGGCATCGCACCTTCTCTTTCACGTTCTCACTTCCTCTTCACTGTGAGATCTCTCTTTAATTGCATTTCACTTTATCCTAAATCCTTGTTTTACCTCAGATAGTGTCACCGCGGGTGACATTCTGCGGAAGACATCAAGAGAACGTCAAGACTCTGAAGATGAGCGACTGTGGGCGGAGAGAGAAACTGGGGACGTTTTGAATGAGCCTGAGCGAGTGTGTGTGAGATGAGGTTTAATCGTGGCCTGCAGCCCGGCCGTACATGTGCGCTAGCGCCCTTCAGAAAGCACAGGCCTTTTATGTAGCGCCAGACGCTAGCACAGAGAGCTCGAGATTCAGTGAAGCATCGCAGTCACAGAGATGGAGAAAAGAGGAGATTCTGCAGCCCTTCAGCAGTGGAACAAAAACAAAGAATGAGTGAACGAGAGTGTGGTCTTTCAAATTCAGGCACTTTTATGTACCAGGGGTTGACTTTTATTGAACTGACAGATTAACAGTTTTTCTTTGTCATATGAAGGTCACATTAAAACATTTCATCATACCTACTTTCCAAATGACATTTATTTATATTATATATATATAAAAAATTATGTTAGTTCCATGCTTTCAGTATTAAAATATGGAAATCCATCTTTTAACATTATTTTTACATTATTTGATTTGAACTTCTGATTGTGTTCTAATTTTGGTCATATAATGTTGAAATATGATATATTTCACATTTTATATGGAGCTCAAAACAGTCTTTATTCATATGAATTTACCCCATATCACACATAAACCATATATTACTGTAGTCACGTGTTTATTCTCTTCATTTTCTTTGGCTTTTGTTTTCCACAGAGCTTCGAAGGAGGAAGTTTGCACAAGACGCGGTCATGCTGAAGGCAGGAATTATGATTGACAGCCCTAGATTGATTCAGAGCTCGTCGAGTCATGGACTGACGCAAAACACAGAACAGAAGAGATAGACAGCGCAGTTTTAGCTCTTCAGATCGCATAGTTCAGTGGGAAATGAATTGAAATGGTATTCTGACAAAATATTGTGCGAATAAAATCAATATTTCTCCAAATATATGCACTTTTGGACTAAGAGCCCTCACCGAACACAAATAAACCGTGACTGAATTCATATGCGTGTTGATATTCTATTCAAAATATCAAACATTACAGATTATTTTGCACTTCTGACTTAAATTAAGAAATTAATGTCACTGTAACCTAGTTTTATCACTAACAGTGGTCAAATATCGAAGCTGGAGACTAATGATGCTCAGTTTGCTCAGATGAAGTACGAGTGTGATGTTTTAACATGCGGTGAGTGTTGAACAACAATAATCTGGGGCCGTCGACCTTCTTACACCGTGTCTACACCGGACGCGACCACCGTCGCTCGTGTTGCAACAGCTAAAAGTGGTCTGCACTGGACACGAAAAGTCGCCTGTTGCAAAGCATTTGTCTTTCGTGCCAGTACGTCATAAAATAGAACGAGTCATCAGTTTACTGTCGGAGATTTGTCGCTAGCATCACATCCGGTGTAGACAGCATCACTGATTATAATGGGTTCTATACGGTGGCCGGGAAGTGCAACAACATTACAAAGTGTGAAACACTTTTACGAAGCTCGAGACAAATTTACATTTTGGAAAACATTTTTACCTATCATAAAACACAATTACATGGGGAAAACACTTTTACCAAGGACGAAACAAATTTACATTTTAAAAAACAAATTAACAAGACGCAAAACACTTTTACCAGTCCCCAAACAAATTTACAATGACAGATTCTTCACGGAAAGGGAATGTACCACACACCGGAAGTGACGCGGTGAAAGGTGGTGTTGTGAATTCAGTCACGGTTTATTTGTGTTCGGTGAGGGCTCTTAGTCCAAAAGTGCATATATTTGGAGAAAAATTGATTTTATTCGCACAATATTTTGTCAGAATACCATTTCAATTCATTTCCCACTGAACTATGCGATCTGAAGAGCTAAAACTGCGCTGTCTATCTCTTCTGTTCTGTGTTTTGCGTCAGTCCATGACTCGACGAGCTCTGAATCAATCTAGGGCTGTCGATCATAATTCCTGCCTTCTGCATGACCGCGTCCTGTGCAAACTTCCTCCTTCGAAGCTCTGTGGAAAACAAAAGCCAAAGAAAATGAACAGAATAAACACGTGACTACAGTAATATATGGTTTATGTGTGATATGGGGTAAATTCATATGAATAAAGACTGTTTTGAGCTCCATATAAAATGTGAAATATAACATATTTCAACATTATATGACCAAAATTATAACGCAATCAGAAGTTCAAATCAAATCATGTAAAAATAATGTTAAACGATGGATTTCCATATTTTAATACTGAAAGCATGGAACTAACATAATTTTTTATATATATAATATGAATAAATGTCATTTGGAAAGTAGGTATGATGAAATGTTTTAATGTGACCTTCATATGACAAAGAAAAACTGTTAATCTGTGGCGCGGTAAATTCGTGTTGTAGTTGTGGAGTAAATGGCGTAAATAAAGTTTATGGTGACCGAACATGGACTGCGGCCGAGGGACGTTTTGCCCGTTTTGTGGCAAACACATGAGCAGCTTAATGCGGTTTTGCTTTACGTGTGGTCAGCGTTTGGAGTTTCTAAAAGACGCGGACCAGACGGACACACAGGGGACGTCTCGACAGCCGGACAGTGCTAAGCAAAGTAAGTTACACTTCCGGTGTGTGGTACATTCCCTTTCCGTGAAGAATCTGTCATTGTAAATTTGTTTCGGGACTGGCAAAAGTGTTTTGCGTCTTGTTAATTTGTTTTCTAAAATGTAAATTTGTTTCGTCCTTGGTAAAAGTGTTTTCCCCATGTAATTGTGTTTTATGATAGTTAAAAATGTTTTCCAAAATGTAAATTTCTCTCGAGCTTCGTAAAAGTGTTTCACACTTTGTAATGTTGTTTTGCACTTCCCGGCCACCGTAGTTCTCCTGTCTTTTGCCGCGTCAGTGTAGAGACAGTGTTAGTACATAAAGGGGTTAAATACACAAGAGAGGCTAATCAAAAACTGAAGCAACCAAGGAAACTAACTAGAGGCAGGAACACAAAGGAAACAGGTAAAGAAACTAGAACTTTTGTGCTAACTTATGAATGTATTAATTTATTATGCATCTGTGCTATTATACAAACTGCCAAATTATGAGAAAGTTGTGAAATTTGTTATTGTGCGGTGGCTTTGAAATTAGCAATAGCAAGACAAATTATTTGCCAATTTTATTCTACCATGTCCACCACATGGTAGAAATGTTGGGGGAAAAAAAACAAAAATAAAAACACTGAATGATTATATACGTCTTTGGATAGGTAGTATTAGTAAATGTCATATAGAGACACCCAAACACAATAAAGGCTGCAGAGAAAGGCAAACAGTCGCAACCAAGTGTTCCAAACTGGCATGAGGAACATCAGATGGTAGCCTCCTTTTCTTTGGAGCAGTAATGGAAGTGACACGCTTTAGAGGCAGACAGCATGTTCAGCACTTGGCTGCAAGCTGTTGGAATGGTCCGCATGTGACTCTGAACTGCCAGCTCAGCTTTTGACTTCCTGCTTAAAAAAAAACGTTCCATACGAGACCACTTTATAGAGCCCGGCTGCCAAACGACTGGGCCACTCATGAACTGTACAGTTGAATTAGCTTAATTCGAAAAATGTGTAGCAGAAAGCATGCTGGGACGTCGCAGGAAGAGAATGAGATCAATAAAGCTGGTCAAAGGGTTCTGTGTTGCTTTCAAGTGGAAAGAAAGTAAACTGTGGACTCTCAGTTGTGGTAAAGCAAAAATGAAAATCTTGAAACAAAACATTTTATGACTCGATTCTTACTTCTGGAAATGGGCAAGTTACATAATACAGCAAAAGGGGGGTTTAGAGAGATTTTAGCAGGAAAAATGCAAAGTTGAAGCTCTCACAAGAAACTAGGAACGGCAGTAAAAGTTGTACGACAGCTACAACCAGATACTTTAAAGAAACAATGTTTATTGCATATTTTACGTTCAGTCTGCCGTAACCACCATAGGCATCACCCAATAATTAGAAATGGCCAAATTGTACCCCCCAATATTTCTGCTGCACTTCATTATGCAGCACTCTGTATGTTGTCAGGATGACAAAAAGGTTTAAAAGCCACATTTTTAATCTGGTTTGCCTCAGCGGTCTATGTCAAAATGATTGAGATGGCAAATCAATTAAAAGTAGGCGGGGTTTACGTTCTGGCTCATTAACAGTCTTTACACAGACGAGCATGTCAATCTATCGCTTAAGGCGGCGACTATTCTTTCCTATGAAAACACAACAAAATCCACACAAACATGTCCCCGTTCTTGACATACAATCATTGATGAAGATCTTTGATTTGAACGAGGAAAAAAAGGGGATTAGAACCCGGAACCTTTGACACACTTAACAATAACCACTAGGGAATTTGAATGGTATTTGCGGATCTCTATTTATTCACTCATATGAAGAATCTCAGGATTAACAATAAATTGTATTACAGATATAGTAGGTGTAAGATTATCACATTAAACATGAATTCTTAGTGTACTGTTAAATACAGTATAAAATATTGTATATACTGTACTAACCCAAAATTATGCCACTGTTTCAACATATCAGGAATAAAAGTACATGTGAGCATATTTTAATGCAAATTAACGCAAATATTATTTGCAAATAGTTCAAAAATGATTATTTAACAACTAGATTTTCATTCACTGTTCTGCTTTGCTTTATTTAATAAATATCTTTATATATAAAAATATAAAAGAAAATTGGTCCCCCTAAATGTTCAAGATATGGTTGTGGCCTTGTGTTCAGTTATAAAATCTTGTGTGGAAGCATCTAAAAGTGTTTTCATAAACATAAGCAGTGTTGGGGGTAACTCGTTACAAGTAACTTGAGTTATATAATCAGATTACTTTTTCAAGTAACTAGTAAAGTAACACATTACTCTTTAGTTACTTTTTCACATTTATTGACAGCTCTCCTGTCTCCAGGTTGAGAGAAATAAAGGTCAGAGGTGTTGTGTCGCTGTATGAACAGGATGGTTATTGTAATTCTAGACTAAATGTGAACATTTATTTACTCATTTCACTTGTATGAAAGCATTCAGTATTCCTCAATATGAATAAAAACAGTGAAACCCAATCTCAGAATTTTACACAAACCTGTAATAATTACCTATATTAAATTACACAAATATACTTTATGTATTTAATCTCACTTTATGAACCAATGTCTTTGCTGCTGACCTTCAATGATCTAAATCAACCATATTCAACCTTATTGTTATATATAAAAAAAAAAACAAGCAAGCCCAGTCCAGGTGAGAAGAAGTAACGCAAAAGTAATGCAACACATTACTTTTCATAAAAAAATAACGGTAACACTTTATTTTAGTGCCGTAGTTCCACTTTACTACATGTACTTACTCCAGTAATAACAGTAAATTTTGCATAATTATAAGTAACTAACCCTAAACCAAACACTAACCCTAACTGTAACTCTATAGTAAGTCCATGTAGTTAATTAATAGTAGTCAGTACTTATTTGAGTAATTACAATGTAACTACAGCACTGCAAAATAAAGTGTAACCAAAGTAACCAAGTAATGCAATTAGTTACTTTTTTAGGAAGTAATGCAATATTGTAATAAGTAATTAAGTAATCTTCCCCAAGACTGGTCATAAGCAACTTTTACTAAAAAACTAATGCGTTTTTCAATACCAAGTACTGCAAGTTCGGACTTGCATCCTTGGTAGTTTGGACATGGCAAAATAGACTCGGAAGAAAACTGGACTTCCAAATAAACAATATTTACAGTACATTAATAAAGTGCAGTGAGCAGGAATCACAAAAGCCAACAAAATTGGTGCAATGCGTCTAGAGGTATCAAGTTTGATGTGCGCATATTCAAAAATGTCTATCACAGAACAAACTACCTAGAAGTTAATCTGTTAGGCGATCAGTATAACAGAACAGCTTCTGCAGGCTTGACAACGCTCCTGTTATCACCTCTAAAATCCACATCACATCCTCTCATTACTTCTCTTTCTATGGCCTCTTCTAATACTCTTCCCTGCCAAATAGATAATATCAGTAATTACACTCAGTTGGGAGGTAGTGAGGCATCACTTCGACATGTTAGTTCAATTTATGACTGCCTGGACTACAACAACTCAATAAGCTGTAAAACAGGGACCTATTTACACTGCCTGATGAAAACACACACAGGCTTTCAGTCAATTACTGTAATTACTATAAATTTACACCTTCCTAACCATTTGTTGCTATGCTACAAGTACACCATTGTATCTTCTTTGCTTTAAAGGTCTTACTGTGAAATTAATTTTCAATGGTGTTCGCCATTCTGTATGACAATATAAGTAGAAAATCGTTTGGTAAGCATGTGGGTGTTGAATTAAGAATAAGAGACAAAAACACAGTGTTGATGAATCTTGATTTAAAAAACAAAATCTGCCCTCAACCATCTACAGACAGTGATTCACAGCATTCAGGGACTTGGCAGCGATGGGTGTCCTGGATTTATGAGGCCGACAGATTAGATCCAGAGTAAAATGGTCAGGCTTCAGATTTATAGAGTGGCAGGTTAACTGTTTTGACCCTGGTAAAACAGGACAGAGGAGAAACAAGAAGAGGGAATTAAAGTAATGTTCTTTTCAGCACACAGGCTTTATCTGTCATTCCTCCCGTAGACAGACAGCTGTTTTGAATGATCAGAGGAGAACCGCTTTCTGTGCTGGAACATAAACACCATGCCACACAAACAACCTACAGGTACACGGTAAAAAATGACCATGATTTTAACGGTAGAATACTGTAAAAACATTACAGTGAAAAAGAGTAAATTGCTTTACGGAAAGTTCCCGTACTATATGCGGTGAAAAACTGTAATGGATCTAACGGTACATTTTACGGTAAAATATTGTTAAATTGACGGGTTTTAGAAGTGAAAAATAACAAGACCTTGTATAATTTACAGTTAAAAACCGTAAATTGACATTCCCACAATTTCCTTCATGACACATTTAATGTATTTTCATTGAAATAACAGTTTCTTCTTAGTTTTTTCTAATCAGTTATGCACATCAGGGTTTTAAGTTACATCTAATGCTGTTAAATTAATGTTTATTGCATTTTTAAAATGTCATGTGTGTTACCATGATGGTGTTTAGTGTTTGTGTAAAGGACACCTTCTATATATTAGTATTGTCCTTCTCAGCTTGGGGAAAAACTGTGTTTGGTGGTTGTCAGTGTATTACAATGGTACAAAACAGATATTAGTACTTCATTAAGTTCGTAAATTAACATCAGTTAATGAAATATGTATTAACAGATTATTTTTTTTTTACCTTTCTACCGTATTTTTTACAGTAAAGTTCTGGCAACCATAGCTGCCGTTTTTTTTCCTGTAAATTTTACAGGGACTTTTTACGGTGTATTCAAACTTAACTTCGCCTGGCGATAAATATTACCTACCATGAAAGTATATTTTATATTATTATTTATTTAAATGATATCTAGATTATTTATTTATTACAACATTTTACAAGCTTTTACAAACTCTTTTTATTATTTAAAAATGTAAAAATTACCGTAAAAACTTCAGACCAAATTTGTAAAATTATTTTAACTAATTTATTTAAAAACACTTAAAGTGCCCCTATTATGTTTGTAAGGGTTCATTCACAAAAACGAGAGAAGTGGAATGTGAATATAAAGCAAGGTCTCGGGATGCATGTTTTGCATGACTCCAAAACAAAACATAACATGACCTTTAAAATAGCATAATAGCGGCATGCTAAAAATAGGATAATAATAGAGACACATGTTTACATAGAAAACCCATGGAAAAGTAGCAAAAACGTGTTCTGTGTGAACAGCCCCTAAAGCTGTTACAATCTTTGATGTAGAACTCTAAAGATTTCTTTCATTTCAAATGATTTTTAACCTAATTGTTAAACATTATCTTTGTACTTGCACTTGACAATAATTTATTGGTAATTTGGGATCTTTCATACAAGCATCTTTTTTAGGTTATTTGCTGGTCATTTTGTAATGCCAGTTGAATGAAGTCAGCCAAGTGACAAAAGATTTCACCAAATTTCAGTAAACAAGTTCTTTTGAGGGTTTGACCTAGATGCGTTTCTGGTAAAGTCTAGGAATTCAGTGTTCACCACAGTCATGTCTCACAAAAACAGTTTATCACAAGAATAATCCAGTTTAAATAACCATAAAAGCAGCGAGAATGTCGAAGAAACTCTGAGAACAGAGGAAACGTCCGACTGTTCAAATGCTGCTGATGCTACAAGCAGGAAGGGGTCAGCCGTCTTTGGGCTGACAATTAAAAAGCCGCAAGTCCTTTATACCACCGCCCTGGTATTTCCTCTTTCTTTAAAAGTGAAGGTGGCTGTGGTAACAGGAGACATGTACGGGTTCGCACACAGATTGCCACTCTCTCTGTTTTCAATTACACCATCCACAAGAACAGGAAAACACCCAAAAAGTCATGAATGATAACGTACCCGGTCTCAGATTAACCAATAAATGTGATTATTCACTTGCTGGAATGAGCAAGATATGGTTTCAAATACAAAACATTTTACATTAAGCTGGGGGCGCTCATGCGACCAATGCGAGTTCAAATCTGGCTTGCAACATTTCTAATTTCCATTTCATTTAAAAAGGTTCCTCAACATTTCCTTTCCTAATTATACCATCTTCTCAATAAAAGGGGCAACATTTTTCAAATCTGTGAAGTAGGAGGCTCTTTATGACTCTGCAGATGTTTTTTGGGTGGCATGTGGAAAAAATCAGCCACATATGATGTGAAACACCCCGTGTAAAGAGATCCACGTTCTCTGGCTTGAGTTACGCCCCACGGCACACGTAATATGGTTTCATAATAAAAACACCCATGAGAGAACTACAGACCCCGCCAGGTTATGGCAACATATGATGAATCATTATGGACTCTGACTGAAACGTGTATGTGTGTCTTTTATTATGGGACATGTGGCCAAGCCTGGGGAAATGCGTCTTACCATGTGATAGTTGACGATTTCCTGAAGGCTCTCTCCACACTTTTCAAGACATTCCTGAAATGAAGCAAATAACAGAAAAATCAACCCAGCTCATGAGGGTCTGACTATTCTCTGAGTCATTTGACTGGGATCATTTAGAAATAAATACTTGTCTGGGAAACTTACTGAGATCATCTCCTCCTTTTTGCAGTGGTGCGACAAGTCTCGAATGCCATTGACGAAGAGTTTATTAGCACTGGCGTACGCACGACCCGCTTCGATCATACCACTGCATAGCTTCACCAACTGATGGACAGAGAGACAGAAAACACAACATCAGTGTTTATAGTTGAGCTTGACACAATTCAAGACTGTGTGAAAAGCATGTAACATCTAAATCCTAATTTACACTTCCGTTTTCATGCGTACACTAGGGTATGAGTTCAATCAGGACTGGGGATTACCTCACAAATCTGACTTTTTTTTCTCAGAATTGCATGATATAAAGTTGCAATTGCAAGTTATAAAGTCAGAATTCTGAGATATGAACTCACAATATTGAGCAAAGTCAGAATTATGAGATATAAACTCACAATATTGAGCAAAGTCAGAATTATGAGATATAAACTCACAATATTGAGAAAAGTCAGAATTATGAGATATAAACTCACAATATTGAGCAAAGTCAGAATTATGAGATATAAACTCACAATATTGAGCAAAGTCAGAATTATGAGATATAAACTCACAATATTGAGAAAAGTCAGAATTATGAGATATAAACTCACAATATTGAGAAAAGTCAGAATTATGAGATATAAACTCACAATATTGAGAAAAGTCAGAATTATGAGATATAAATTCACAATATTGAGAAAAGTCAGAATTATGAGATATAAACTCACAATATTGAGAAAAGTCAGAATTATGAGATATAAACTCACAATATTGAGAAAAGTCAGAATTATGAGATATAAACTCGCAATATTGAGAAAAGTCAGAATTATGAGATATAAACTCGCAATATTGAGAAAAGTCAAAATTATGAGATATAAACTCGCAATATTGCGAAAAGTCAAAATTATGAGATATAAACTCGCAATATTGAGAAAAGTCAAAATTATGAGATATAAACTTGCAATATTGAGAAAAGTCAAAATTATGAGATATAAACTCGCGATATTGAGAAAAGTCAGAGATATGAGATATAAACTTGCAATATTGAGAAAAGTCAAAATTATGAGATATAAACTTTAGCAAGTTTTGCAAGTTTTGACTTTATAACTTGGAATTATGAGTTTATATCTCATAATTCTGAGAAAAAAGTCAGAATTGTGAGATGCAAACTCGCAATTGTGAGGAAAAAAGTAGAATTGCGAGATAAAAAGTCGCAATTATCTTTTTTACAATTACAAAGGGACTGACAAAACATGAAAACAGTCGTGGATCATCCACAGGACACTAAAGACTCAAGGGTATGTCAATTTTTGAATTGGGCAATTCAAGTGTAATGTCTTGTGTAATGTATGTAAACATCTGTTATGTGAAATAGCTAAAATAACATGCAATTTTTATGAGCCTTCTTATTTTTTAAAATGTTGCATATTCTGCAAGGAACTTATGAACAGAAAAGTAGCTCAGCTTTTTAGACTGTCAGAGTCAGAGAATCATCAATTGCTGTTTACATTAATAGCCCGGCACAGTTTACATTAATGTTTAGATGACATTAAAATTCAAAGTAATCACTTTGGTAATCTAAAATACTTTTCAGATGTAACTGTAATCTGATTACCACCCATTTAAAATGTAACTGTAATGAAATACAGTTACTCAAATTTTGTATTTTAAATATGTAACAAAGTAACATGTACTTCGTTACTCCCTCACCCTGCATACAACACATGGAAGAAAGTTTCGAAAATTATTTGTAGATAATTTTTTTCACATTTCTATGGTATACTGGAAAACAATGATAATCATAAGGATATTTTTAATATAACTCTGACTGTGTTTGGCTGAAAGAAGAAAGTCATTTACACCTAGAATGACGTTAGGGTGTGTAAATTATGGGGTAACTTTCCTTTTTGGATGAACTATCCCTTCAAGACACAACAACCGACTGTGTTTACGAGAATACTTGGCGAGACCGGTATTTTGACATTTTGAAATGTCATATAATGTGTGACCACCTGTCACCGATGTGTCGTGTAATGTGCAAACAACTGCAACTAAATGACAGTCGTGTAGCGTCAGAAGAACGGCGATCCGATGACTTTCAAAATCGTGTGCTCCCGGCGTTAGCATGCTAAAAGTCTCTCAGTGATTGTTAGCATGCTTAAACTGCTTTGAGGAGATTCAGCCATCAAAACAGCACTTTTATAAAAAATATCTTTCAACAATATTTGTCAATAAAATGTTATTTAGCCTGTCTGTCATAGGGCTGTGTGATCTTGCATTCAGTTTGCGCAACATTTAAATTATTAGTGTACGAACACAGACGAGTCTCTTTGGTCTAGTTTTTATTTGAGCTTCTTAGACTAATTTTGAGCTAATTAAAAGTCTGGGGCTTTTCGTATGGCAAAAAACTTGCAACAATGAGCAGACGTTGCCTTTGTACGCATATTTGGAAGCTTCTAATAATACCCTGAAGCAGCAAAGAGCTACAAGACTGCAGTTTCCCGATGCAAATGTTCAGCATCCTAATGCTAAATGGGTTTCTCCCTCAATCTCCATTAATCCTGTATGCCGTGCGAGCTGGGATTTAGCTCGCGCACATTTGTTATGCCGTTTTATCTAAGCACTAAAGCGCTAGTCCTTAGTTAGCTCAGCGTTCAGAAGGCCTCAAACCTACATCTCAATTAAATGAGGCGCAAACACTGATCAAATGAAACAGAAGTTGAGTCCCAAATGACACACTGTGTCCTTATACTAGTCTAGTATGCACTATGACTATGTACTTCACCATCTAATGTACTGTGTGAGTTTTTTATGGCCATTTTATGTAAGATGACAATCACTTCTGATCTTAGCCAATCTATCCTTAGACCAGTCATTCTTAAAGTGTGGTCCGCCATCGCCCCCTAGTGGTCCGCGAAAAGATGACCTAAACTAGGCAAGCTCTTAACCCGCACCGGACCACGGGCAAGGGGTTTGACGTCAGTGTGTTTTAATAACGAAAAAATGGATCATATCATTGCATTTGTGTTTGAATAATTAGTTTTTGACTTGAAACAGTTGCATATTAAACTTAAATTTAGTTTATCCTTCCTATTTTGTTGTTTTTGGGGGACGTGTTAGGGGCCGTTTACATATCGCGTCTTTTCCGCGCGCATATTCATTATATCCTATGTAGGCGCGCGACCGCATGTCCGGTGCGCTTGTTTTTTCCATGCGCGCCTGTGCCGCGGCGAGATGAAAACATCTCAACTTTTCAGAATGCCGCAAGTGCACCGCGGGTCATGTGACAAGAGCTCTTGGACAAGTTTGTGAAATTCTCCATGTTTTTTACGTTTTTGAAGGATAGGGTGCACCCAAACACTGCGGGAGTTTTTCTTCTCCATAAATAAATCCTGTACAAGAGCTACTGCAAGGGCTTTTCGGTGATGGGAATCCATTTAAACTTCTGCGTAGTAGTGGAGAGTGTTGTTCATGGTTGCATAGCAACCACAGACGCAACAGAAGCGCAAGCTCCCGCGAGCGCTTGCAAAAGAAGGAGGAAGCGACGCGGCCGCGCTTTCCACGCGTTTTTAGGCGCGATATGTGAACGGCCCCTTAGAGTGGGATTCTGTTAGGTGGTCCTCAGAAAAAAATTGGAAGATAAAGTGGTCCTTGGGCTAAAAAAGTTTGAGAAACCAATGGACCAATGGCGATGTACAGTGCTGAACTGGATAACACACAGTAAAAACCCCAGAGTTAAATCAACTCTGCTCAGATAACATTTGGTCCCTCTCTCTATAGTGTTAAAGTAACACTGAAGCAGAGTTAAAGTTAATGAGATAATTAAGCAATTAATTAAGCGATGATTGAACATTAATGATGAACACCTGCTGTTAACAAGCAGAATCACTGAAGAAAAGAGAAACACAAGAACAACAACTGACTTCAGCCACAGTCTTAGATGAAATCAACTGATGATAAAAGACATTGAATCTCTGAAGAGTGTTACTTTAACACTAGTTCAGTGTTACTTTAACACTATTTAGAGAGGGACCAAATGTTATCTGAGCAGAGTTGATTTAACTCTGGGGTTTTTACTGTGCAGTATGCTTGAGACTAATAGAGGATGAATATATTCTTTGGATTGATTTATGGTATGTATCATCTGATATTCGTTCGTCCATTTCTTTTTCCCACCTGAAGTTATTTCAAATAAATATTATTCATACCTTATCTAGCTTGGCTTCTATTTCCACAACATCAGTCTCAACTTCATCGATATTCGCCCTGCAAAGACACAAGAAAAACACATTATTCATTAGATGGTAGTTTTATCACAGTCATTTCTGATTGGTGATATCAACGGACAAACAAAAGTTTTTTGGGGAGACATTTTACAGCCTGAACTTGACATAAAAAGACCTTATTGACAAGTTTTGACAATCAAAAACTTTCTGAAATTTGGTTGATTTGACATGGAATGACTCTTTTTAAGAATTAAAAGAGTTTTTAATGAAATAATTTTCCTCATGATATCAGGACAGTTGTATAACCTTGACATTTTTTATTTTTTGCCACCCAATAAATAATAAAATAAACCGACTGCATAAACTGGGACGCATCTCTTACGCTGCTGCACATTTGACTTCAATGACCCCTGGTTGATCCCAGAGCCTATTTGTTCCCGATATAGACTGACAATAGAAAGAATGTATCAATTCACATCTTCACACTCTTTCTCACTGCAGCAAGCATGCTCTGTGATTATTAGGTTACACCTATAACAACATTAATTTCATAAATGCCTGACGACATACGTATATCTAATCTCATGCTCTCTAAAAGCCTTCCTAATCCAGTTTAGATTCCAGCTAAAAGCTATTGCTCTTCGTCAGCTCGCCACAGTCGGTGAATATTTGAAGAAACACCGTTGAGTCCGTCACCAGCCCTCCACAGCTCATCCTCCCACACAGCATGCTCTGTTACTTAGATTTATCACATTAGCAAACTCAAGCAGGGCCGAAAGGAGTCCAAGCATGAAGCATATGTGTGGCTCTGCATGCAGCGTATATCTGTGACATGCCACCTGAAAATATTTCTGTACTATGGTGTATATTAAAGCATCATGGTATTATTACTGTACTACTACAGTACATGTTTTGTAATAAATTTCAACCATTTATCAGCAAATGTCTATTTAACCACGGCTAAAACCCACTCAGTTTGTATATTTTAAATCTTAAAAATGAGGACCGTTGAGGAAATATAAATAAAACTCACGATTGAATGTGTAATGTTTAAATTTAAATTTCAGTACATTTTGCTTTAATACTATTTGCATAGCAATACAACTCTTTATTTTGAGTTCTGGAGTTCAAAAATCTTTTAAAGATAGACCTACGGTGAGCTTACCTTAGTTATAAAATAATCCTATTTAACAGCAGAATTCATTGTGGAAAAACTACATTACCCATGATGCTGTACAGAAAATTCCATCAATCAGAGAGTTGAAACAAATAAAATGGCCCAAAAGATGGCGCTAGCTCCACCCACTCCCATGAAGCACTGCGAATGATGTAATCGAGTCTAGGGCTGCAACAACTAATCGATAAAATCGATAATGAAAATCATCGACAACGAACGCCATTATTGATTAGTCACATCTGTTCACCGTGCACGGAAAACTTTCACCAGTCACGCCAAATTACAGCACTAAATAATGTATTTCTTTGGACAAAACGCATCTGAAAATAGTGGAGGAAACAGAGTGAGCTGCTGCAGGAAAGGTACGTGATCTAAGTTGAACAAAACACGAGAATTATTTGTTTTAAGCGTAATGTTTAACAGGCGCTGTGACAGATGCGTGTGCTGATTCCTCAGCGCAAAACTTTCATTTTATGGTTATATCCTTGTCTGTAAGTCTTACAAATTCACGTAGTTTTTCCATTTTGACGTGACAGTCTGCCTTAAACTTCAGAGTGAATGAGCACCGGTGAACGCATGCGCATCAAACAGACAGGAAGCATTAGAGCCTCATGGGATTGTAGTTCTTTCCTTAACTAAAGCCGCAAAGTACACAGTCTTGTACCTTTGTCTCTTTGTCCAATTTTCAAATACTTTTTTGCGTCTAATTGACCCTTCGCAAAGACCCGCCCCCTTTAGTTACTGTTGCTATGTCCGACAAGTCATGCGCTCTCATGCCACACACCATGTTCTCACGAAGTGAAAAATACATCGCGGAGCAAAGAGGACACTGACAACACTTCGACAGACAAGACAGAGCAGGTTACTTTTGATATGAAACAGCTTAATATTTAATGTGCCGTAATTTTTTAAAGAAGTTTAAACAATGAATAGCATATAGTGTGTCTTTAATGTGTGGTGACAGATCGCTGTAGCTCCTCGTGAACCGATCATCTCTTCATACTAGTTCATTTATAACTTCAAATAAACAGGAATGTTGTTTCAAGCACGGAAAGACGTGAGTACACACAATTTTTCAAGTTAACCAACGTTAATCTACTATAGGCTACTTCCTGACGGCTTTGTCGGATAAGATGGCGGATTCGGGGTTATGATTTGTCAGATCGTCTGTCAATCAAACTGTTCGCGAAGAGTCAATTGAAGTTTGAAATGTGGTTCGTTTGAATCATGGTTATAATTTATTTTAATAAAAATTTTTAAAAAATTACTTCTAGAATCAAGGCTGCTAAAAAAGGTGGGCGGGCACTCATGCAATGTGGCATTTCTGAGTGAAACGGTACATTAAAAAAACATAAAACGAATTGACTGGATTCTGAAAAGTGGCCTTTCCATACCAGAATGGACTCCAGAAATAATGTCAGACGAAAAGGGGGAAATATTATTTTGATGGAAAAAATAAATATCATTTCTTTTTGTTTACTACAATATACACTAACAAATCTTGCAAAATAAGATGAGGAATGTGTAGAAAGAAAGTAAATGGAAAAAATAATTTGAACATCTGTGTCATTTATCTGCTGTTTAACACTTCCTGCTGTAAAAATCATAGTAAAGCATGGCATGTCACAGCTTACTGCTTCAGAACGGTCTGAACAAAAACAAAAAAAACATATGTCTGGATCTGCCTCTTCTTGGTAATTTGATCATCTTCTGCTTTGGAAGATACTGTCACATTGTGCTTCTCAGAAAACATGATGCCAGCCTCTAATAGTTCATGCCATTCCCGGCCACATGAGAGTTTCTGTCCCTAATGCATCCCGGTCTCCCGGGGCCACACAACCATTAGCCCAAAACGCACCCACACGCTGAACAAACACTTAAAAAATGAAGGACCAGAGACATAAAGGTCAGTTGTCATGGCAACCGCTAAGTGGGGCACAGAGGTCGCAGTGGGGGACTTCTGCTCTGCTTGTTTGGGGGTACTAACAAGACATTTTGTTATGGAGTTATGAGCAATCAATATTCCACACACACACACACACACACACATATAAATACCACTGTTATTTCTGATGCAGTCATTAGTTTTAAGTTATTTTAAACACTTTAAACAAGAAAGGTCAACTGCAACTGGCTGAGAGCGGTCCTGGAATGGACTGACAACTGTGACATGCCAATGTTTTGTTTCTAGTGAGGAGAGAACTGGGGTCAATGACATGAGCTGGATTTATTCGCCAAGAAAAAAAAAAAACCTAAAACATTCCAGTTGTATCAGGGTCATTACTTACAGTTAACTAAAATTAAAATAACAACAAAATTACTTGAAATAAAATAAAAATGTAACAAATAATAAGAAAAAAGAATAAAATTAAATAAAATTGAAACAAATTTAATAAAAACTATATTAAGATTAACTATAAAGACATTAACAAAAAAAATTAAATTACACACAACAAAAACTTCAAAATTAAAATAAAACTAATTCAAAATATAATTAAAAAATAAATATAATGACAAAACAAAAATTACTAAAATATTTAAATTAAGATAAAACAAAACATAAAAAGGAAAAAAATTAGATTATGAATTTAGAACTTAATACCTTAATAATACTAAAATAACACTTAATCATACAATGACTTAAACACACCTCCTCTATGATTCACTTTTTACAAATATTTGGATCTTTTTATTATTTTTTTCAGCTATTTTAGTACATCAAGTTAAACTAAATGTAAATGTTTCCTTGGCAACTTGCTGAAATAAAATAAACTTTTTAATATTTTATTTAATGTTTATACATTATATTAATGTTTATGCATTATATTATATATTGGTTAAATACATTTTTTATGGTTTCAGTTTTAGTTAGCTAAAATAACCCTGGTGTGAAGGTCAATTAGTGTCTTAAGATATAGTTCAGGTTGTAAAATGTCATGTGGTGCGACTTACGAAAAACATGATACTGATGTAAAAAAACATTATGATTAAGATGTACTTAAATTTGACAAAAATTATTATTCCTTTTTACTTGTTGGTTACACCTCATGACATTTTTAATTAACACAATGCAATTTTCGGAATTTTCCAGCAATCCATGTTTTCACTGTTGTATGGTAGGTGGCGCTATTACACATCTTCTGAATGAGCACAGAATCTCCCGATCAAAACAAAGGTAAAGCAGCAGAAACAAGCGATAGAAGCATTGCTTAAGAACATATAAAATAACCTGATCATGAAACATTAAACAACATTTAAATCAAAACTGTCTAACGTTATGAATGAAATGTCGACCCAGGAAGCTTCGGGGGAGTTGATGGACTCGTCACTTCATCTATGTTTTGATCATCGCTCTGAATCTGATCCAGACGTTAGTCTTTGACCAAAAAAAAAATAAATTCTCAGCTTTTGCTCAAAATGATCTTTCTTTTGATATATTTCAAGTTAATACACGCAGGCGGTGCCTCCCAACGGCTTTAAAATCTGCTGGCGTTTTTTTTTTTTTTTGAAAATGGTATAAAAGTTTAACAAAAGACATATGAAACCGCCGTAAATTAAACGTTTCTACGAACTTGTTTTCAACTAGATTTTCACAAACAATTCCTTTTCTTTATCTTGAACACTATAATTCATCGTTGACCGTCCGGCTCTTAGCGACGTCAGACGTGCCTCAAGGGAGAGGGAGAGACTTCAGTCCCGCCGTCCAAAACGGCTCTTACAGAAGGTGTGGACCATCTCTTGGACTAAGCACTGCTACAGGATTGTGCAATAACTTGTCAAAACAATCCCAATGTGCATTTGCAATGCGAGAACATCCTTATTTTCATTCTAAGGGCGAGAGGTCACGCTTTGTTGTTCAGCCTTAACTCGTAACCAGACTCATGATCACTGGGCGGCATGTCAGCTGTGATGAGCTGCGAGGACGCCACATTCCCATGATCTATTGTTAGGAGGACGAAACAGCTGAATGACCGCTGGATCCGCTGAAGAGCTGCTGGTCCTTCAGGTTCCCCAGTAGATGGGCTTTTCTAGCGAGTTTAGGTACTGACTTTAAAAAAATGGCGGCCGTGGCTAGCATCAACCATTGGAATAAATGTGTGTTGTTAACAGACAGTAAGGGGGAGATGTCATGAAAGCATTTTTTAATTATAGAGTCACATGTATTGCACTTGCAAAGCCCACTCCACACAGACCATTAATAAGAAACAAAAGTACAAAATGACTCATTCAGACAGTGTCATGATTATGACACATTCACAAGAAAATTACAATATGACTTGGCCAGACCTGATGAACAACAATTCAAACTATAATTGCAGGTTATTTAAAAGGTAGTCTTCTTAGGAACAGCAAAATTAGCTGTTAAACCTCAATCTTAGAGAGGGTGTAAATTGCTTACATTTTTTTAAAGGTTGCTTTTAAAATAAATAAATAAAGATGATGATGATGATGATGATGATGAAGATGAAGAAGACGAACAAGTATAATAATAATAATAATAATAATAGTTATAATAATTGTATTTTTAAATAAAATATAAAATTTACAAATAAAAATTTTAAACAATTTAGTTTTACATTTTCCACCATTTAAATTACTTAAATAATAATAATAAAATAATAAAATGTAAATATATATAAAAATATAATAAATAAAAATACATTTCAAAATAAAACATAAAAATACAAATACAAATATATAAAAATACAACTTGGTTACTCAAAACTAAATAGTTTTAAAACAACAATAATAATAATGATAATAATAAATAAAAGCTATGAAGACAAATACAATTTTAAATGAACTTTATTATTAAATTATTTTTTTATTTGTATTTTTCATAAAATTGTAAAAGGTATAACTTTAAGAATAACTATTATTATGAAATTAAATATTAAATATTTGATTAAATATAATTTAAATAAAGATAAGTTTAAAATAGAATTAAATAGAAAACATTAAAACAAATTATAATTATTGTTTAAATAATTATTTATTATTATTATATACTATGTTTTATAAAAATAAAAATACAAATATTTATTATAATAAAATTATTATTAGTTTTTGCTCTGTTAATTAATTCATTCATTTTAGTTTTGAGCTTTTAGCTGTTAATTTTAGACTGTTTTGAAGGGACAGAAAATAGTTAGAAGGAGAGGGGCAGGATCAGGAAATGACTCGAGTCAGATTCAAGTGCTCCACACCAGGCCTCGTAAATATTTATTTCATTGTAAATCGATATGTTTTTGGTTTAGGAAACCCTGACTAACATTATAAATGGACTTCAGAAACACACACAGAACTAGGCTGGTGCGTCTGTCAGCAAAGGGTCTGAGGCGCAATATGTTGCTATGATACCATGAGGCAGATGACGCGATAATATCACAGTTTATGAGACAACATTTCTCACTTACAGCCAGGGACTGGATAGCTGCAGACCATCTGCTGGTGCACCGATACATCACCAGTCTGTCCGGTAATGTTTTATGCATTACAAAACGTGACGATATTGTAAATGACATTGATATCATTTATAAACTATTATAACTTGGAAATGTTCTAAAGGGGAAACAGCGATGGATATAATACAGGGTGTGCAGACCAGTCACGATTATTGATTCATCACCTGATATTTGATCTAATTGCAAATATTTGAAATAA